>JAUPFN010000003.1:45716480-45751480 GCA_036924255.1 Apodemia mormo
CGCAGCACCCTGTCGCGCTGCACGGCGTCATGACGCGCTCCTCGCGCCAGCTGTCCTCCACACTGCAGGTGACACACTCACACACTGCCGCAGCACCCTGTCGCGCTGCACGGCGTCATGACGCGCTCCTCGCGCCAGCTGTCCTCCACACTGCAGGTGACACACTCACACTGCCGCAGCACCCTGTCGCGCTGCACGGCGTCATGACGCGCTCCTCGCGCCAGCTGTCCTCCACACTGCAGGTGACACACTCACACACTGTCGCAGCACCCTGTCGCGCTGCATGGCGTCATGACGCGCTCCTCGCGCCAGTTGTCCTCCACACTGCAGGTGACACACTCACACACTGCCGCAGCACCCTGTCGCGCTGCACGGCGTCATGGCGCGCTCCTCGCGCCAGCTGTCCTCCACACTGCAGGTGACACACTCACACTGCCGCAGCACCCTGTCGCGCTGCACGGCGTCATGACGCGCTCCTCGCGTCAGCTGTCCTCCACACTGCAGGTGACACACTCACACACTGCCGCAGCACCCTGTCGCGCTACACGGCGTCATGACGCGCTCCTCGCGCCAGCTGTCTTCCACACTGCAGGTGACACACTCACACACTGCCACTCGATTGGTGGCCACAAGAAATAGCCGGCCCCCTGGTTAACACAGAATCTCTCTTCCAGTAAATTGTTACTGCTTTTATCGGTGGCGATCACTTGCCATCGGGCAAGCAAGGCTCTTGTCCTCTTTCTATATAAAAAAAATATGTCGCGTGGTATTGAAATCCAATAGAAATAATTTGACAGTACATATGATGGTGTACAGGAGCTGGGCGTCACTCGCACATCGTCCCGATTGTCGCGAGGCCCGCCAGCTGGCGCAGGCGCGGAGGCGGGAGCGAGCGCGGGAGCGAACGCGGGTGCGGGCGCGGGGCCCGAGGTCGAGGAGCGTGCGTCGCCGCCCGCGCCGCGCGCCGCGCCCGCGCCCGCCGCCGCCCGTGCGGACCCGCTGCTGCAGCCCTTCCAGCTGCAGTTCTCCGTCGTGCTGCAGGTCATTACTATGCTACATTATTGTTAACCATCAATATATTTATCCAAAATATACCACTACTTATTTCTACGTGCGTACTGCGTGAATTAGCATTTATCTCGACGGGCACGATAAAACACGTTCGTACTCATTACATCATTCCCTTCTTCGAAAAAACAACAGGAACAGGGTTGGACGCACTTAAGTGCCTGACCTTTAAATTTGTTGTGATAATAACATAGGTTATTATTACAATAATCTTGCTGATATGACATTTTATACGAATCCGACCTACATTTTCTACGCCAGTAGTTAGCTTGAAATCTGCCGTGTCGTGCTTTTATTCGATTAAGTGCATTAATTTCGATTATCATTTTTGCTAATTGCGCAGATATTTCGGTCATTGTGCTACATTCTGTGTTTTCTTTTGAAATGATCGCGATCTCGGTTAACTTGTTACTGTCGGAAATTTTATCGGCAATTTTACCTAGGTTTTCCAGAGATAATGTGGAATGCGTGACCTCCTTCATTAACGTCAATACCGAGGTTAATGAAGGAGGAAGCTACCGGGTCCAAAGTAGACGAATGACGTCATCGCTGATTTTTCCATGGCTGTGTCTCCTTATTTTTCTCAAAAGCTGTGAAGGTTTAAGATCTCCTAGGTCAAGTCCGGAGAAAAGTTTCTAAAACAGCTGTTCCTGTGATTCCTCGTAACATTCTATGAGACGTTCCTTGATTGTATTGTATTTATTAGTTTCTGGTGGATTTGTAATAATATTGCTTGGCCACGATGAGTTTGTAGTTCACTACGTCCCTGTTCTTCTGAAGGAGGATGATAGCACCTGCTTGAGAGAACCATAAGCGTGGATAATCTCTCCAAAAATCCGGTATCCTTGTCGTCGTGGATACAGCTGCGATTTCCATGGATCCTGCCAAACTTGCTGTTGCTGCTGAAGGGCTTCTGCATGAAGATAGCGCTGGATTGTTCATTTTTCCTTTTTTTGCATGTTCACTGGTCGGTAGTCACCAATATGACGTTGATTAAATGACAGTCACACATCGGTTAATAAATGTGTTTATTAAACTGTAATTTTCTGGGACTTTCCTTAACGTTATATACTAATAATTCACGCGCATGGCTGCGTGATAGAATGTGGTGCGATAACATATCAACACGAACGTGTTCTATCGTGCCCGTTACATCAGTATTTCATATCTAAATTCTAACCCCACCCTTTTGTCTCTTCTCACAAAAACTAGTCGAATTTACAGTGTACATTCTAGACACAGTAATAGTATTTCGACTGCCACGCGATAAACTCGTGGGAGACACACACACACACACACACACACACACACACACACACACACACACACACAACATTGCATGTATACAGGATGTACGCTCCTCCTATCCCACGATCGCGTGATTCGAAATGTGTAACGTCACTCGAGCGTAATTGAAATCATCTGGACTCGCTCATAACAGTCCCCAGTATCATTAGTTCTTTAAATGGATTAGAATGCAAATTGGAATATAACAGGAAAATATAAAATTTTGTCGATGTTTTTATGAGCTCGTTAAAATGATATAAGTGTTTTTGTTACAGAGCCTTAGCATCACGGCGGCGCTGCTGCCGTCGCTGCAGGCGCAGTACAAGATGGAGCGCGTGCACAGCACCGGCGTCACCGCCGCGCGCGCGCACTTCACCGTCGAACTGCCGCACCACTCGCTCAGCTTCGTCACCAAACTGCAGGTAACACGCGCCACTACTGCCCGAGCTCGTTAGTGTCGCACACAACATGGAGAGTGTAATGTATGCTTAATAATAATACACGCTTACTCGTGACGTGTGCGATAGTAGGAGCTGCAGCTCGCCACACACTCTGTTCGATCGCCAAGTTAGTAACTGTGTTAGTGGGAATTACTTGTATTTTATTGGTGCATGTATCAAAACGTAACAGAGAGCACGTTAACAGCGTGAGCGTGTCTACTGCGGAAGCTTAATTTCAACTTCGAAACGTCACCGTTACTGAATTAAATATTGATATATGATTATGTTTTAAATAAAAGGTTGTATAGGCACTAGTAGTGAGGCGTATTTATCGTAACAGATACAAATCACAGGTATTCGTAAATACTAGATAACAATTGTTCCTACAATATCAAATATCTGTTGAAAAATATCAGTCACAATACTGAATCACAATCTGCACTACGTTCTTCAGTCACAGTAGGTACTAGGTACCTACTCAATAACAGATATTCGTGTTACCTGTTCTTCGTACGTATTAGTCTCTCTCGCTCATACCCGCTTAATTGAATCTGCTAAAACGAGAAGCACCTAGTATTTATTAACCGAAAATTCAAATAGTAATCTTTTATAACAAAATATCTTCCTAGAATAGTGACAACTATTACTAGTCGTATAATCTGTTATCTGTTCCTGTTCCTAATTTTCAATTCGGAAACACTGCAAGAATACTTCTAACGATATGTTGAAATATTACGTCCTTTTGTAGGTATGTAAAAACAAAAAGGTCGATCTCAATTATTTGCATACAATCATCAATATAGGTACTCGTACAAAATTTAAATAACGGTAAAAAATTTTTTTCTTCGTAGTAAAATTACAACAGAAATTATTTGAAAGTTCGAAACGTTTATATAATGGCGCGTTTCCGAACGTCTTTGTTGGCATTGACGCCATTGGCTACAAAATGTTCAACGTAACTACGACTTTATGACTTAACCATAAAGGTGATATTAATTAGACACCCAGGTCATAACGTTTCTTTGGTAATTTGTTTTCTATCTCGTTTTTCGGATTATATTCTTTCGATTTCGCTTTGAATTTACTTAGCGAAAACAAAAATTGTTTTGTAAACAAAAGGTTTACTGGTGCGAATAAAAATACTTAGTAGGTATTCATATTCTTTTTGTATATATAGGTAATAAATTAAGCAGTTTTGATAGGATATACTTATCTATTAAATTTAAATAATTTAGGTTGAAGTTGTATAAAAGTTTTTATAATATTAGTTCAGCAAAATGGCAAATGTAAATAAGAGATGACAGTATTGTGTGTGTGTGGGACCAATATCTCGATCTGATGTAGTTTAACATCGATTGAGTCCCACCATGCAATGTTTTGTCGTGGGCGTCAGTAATGAGGAGTCTTGCAAAGTGCGAGTCACGTGGAATTAAAATGGGATGCTTCGCATTGTCACTCAAGTTAGCATTTTGCAAACGTCCTCCTATTCGTAAAAGATCATCTTCGTCAAGAAATGGATTTAGTGGACGTAATTTGCTTCTTTTCGACACAGAACCAGATTTAGTGACGCTTTCTATATCACTCATAAAATACTTCTTTTGAAAGTAACTGATACACCTTTTTGAAGCCTCCTGTAACTCTTTACTAGTTAAGTATGGTGTAAATACAGAACTTCGGATACTTAACCATTTTAAGAATCTTCTTAAGTAAGCAGCAGCTCTCACCAATCTTCGAAGCGTTGAGAATCTAGTGAAAAATTCTTCACATAATTCAATATTCATATCCATGTGATGAATTCCTTTTGCTTTCTCTTCTAACTTGGTATCTTGGCCTTCTTCGTGTGGACTGTAATTAATGTTGATTTCGCTTAGCCAAGAAGGACCTTGTTTCCACAACCTCGAGTCAATGAAATCTTTGGCATATCTCGTTGCACAATCGGCCGGGTTCTCCTTTGACCGGACATGAGCCCATTGGTTCCGGTCTAACATTGTCAAAATATCCGATACCCGATTGGCAACAAAGGTTTTCCACCTACTTGGGTGACTACTAAGCCATGCAAGCACCACGGATGAATCCGTCCAAGCATGTATCTTATCCTTAGGTATCTCCATCATGTCTGAAACCTCTAACAGCAACTTGGCAAGAAGATGAGCTCCACATAATTCCAACCGGGGAATAGAGACTTGTTTTATCGGAGATACCTTAGTCTTGGACGTGATTAAATTAACATGGACAGTTTTTGGTATCAAGAATACGGACGTATACAACTGCAGCATAAGCATCATTTGATGCATCGCTGAACCCGTGCAGCTCTATAACTTTGTCGTCCGCACTTGAGTGAATCCACCTGGGAATACGAAAATTTGCTAGGCGTGGAAGATTGGACCGGTAAGTAAGCCACTCTTGTAACAAATGAGGAGGTAGTTCGTGATCCCAATCAATACCTGACATCCAGATTTTTTGAATGAAAATCTTCGAAGTAATGATAATTGGAGCAATCCACCCTAAGGGATCGAATAAACGTGAAATGTCGGAAATTACTTTCCTCTTTGTTACCGGAGCTTCTACTGGTGGTAGTTGCACACTGTATTCGAATTCATCGGTGCTATTGTTCCAGGTAAGTCCTAACACCTTTTGTATTACCTCTGTATCCTTTCCGGTTTCTATTTCTAACATTTTCTCCCTTTCTTCACCTTTCTTTCCTATTTTCTCCATAAACTCCTTACTATTACTAACCCACTTCTGTAATTCAAATCCTCCCTTTTGTAATATCTTACTAATTATATTTTTTATTTTCAGGCACTCTTCAACTGTTTCGCAGCCGGTCATCAGGTCATCCATGTAAAAATCTTTCAGGATTCTGTCGACAGCTGTAACGTTGTTTTCACCTTCTTCAGCTACCTGTTGGAGCGTTCTAACAGCAAGGTAAGGTGCAGATGCAGTTCCGAATGTAACTCGTAATATTCTGTAATGTTGTATTGTTCCAGATTTATCTCGCCACAATATCCGCTGAAACTCGTCTGCATGACTCTGTGTCACCTTCACTTGTCGGTACATCTTTACTATGTCCGCTGCCAAACCAACAGGATGTTTGCGCCATCGCATGACGATGTGTCTTAGAGTGTACTGAAGCGGTGGACCTACTAAGAGATCGTTATTCAAGCGCACGCCGTTTGTACCGACGCAGGAAGCATCAAAAACTACTCTAACTCGAGTTGTCACCTTATCCTTTCGCACTACGGCGTGATGTGTTAAATATACTACACCTGATTTATCGCGCTCTCCTTCGGGGACTAACTCCATATGATTTAGCTGTAAGTATTCGTTAAATACCTTTGCATACTCTTCATTAAGTTCTGTATTCTTTAATAATCTCCTTTCTAATTGGAGTAGCCTTTTAGTTGCAATTTCTTTAAAGTTTCCTTTCTTGCAGATTGGATTGTCATCGCGAAAAGGAAGTTCCACAACATAACGCCCGCAGTCATCTCGAGTTACAGTGTTGGCATAGATTTCTTCACATCTCTGTTCATCTTCAGTTAGAATTTTCTTCTTAATTAAATTTTCATCAGATTCAATTTCCCAAAATTTTCTCAGCAAATCAATTTCATTACTTTGGGTATGCATACTAACAACGACATTGCTTTCTTGGTGCGACTTCGATCTACTAAATTTCGAATGAATTTGACCAGATAAGATCCATCCGAGTTGTGTATTTTGAGCAACTGGGCAACCGGGTGGACCCTTGACTAAACCTTCACTTAAAATCTGGCCATAAACTTCTGCGCCAAGTAACAAATCAATTTTATTAGGTACATTAAACCATGGGTCTGCCAATTTCAATCCAGATAGTTCTGGCCATAATTGAACGTCAACCCTTTTTGAGGGAATAAAAGACGTCAATTTGTTCAGGGCCTTGACGGTAAGGGTATATTTAGGATCGTGAATAGACTTCAGTTTGATTTCAACCATCGATAGAGAAGCCAAGGTCGATTCGTTCTGATTACCTACCCCGGAAATACATGTCCTCTTGGGAATTTTCTTTAATCCCAATGCCTGAACAGCAGATTCAGTGATCAAGGAAGCCATTGAACCTTGATCTAACAAGCATCTTACAACTAAATGATCACCTGTTCTCGACTCTACCTTAACGAGAGCTGTAGCCAAAAGAACCTGACTATGCACATTTGAGAAACAGGTCATTGTGCTTGTTGGTGTACTTTGTGATGTGGTTGCTGAAGAGATAATCACACCATTACCGCTCGACTCTGCATTCTCCGACTCTACATTTTCTATAATTTGGGGGTGAAGTAAGGAATGGTGTTTCCTCTTACAAATTCTACATCTAGTAGTTTGACGGCATGAAAAAACGGAATGGTTCGCGCCCAAACAGTTAAAACAAAGTCTACTGGTTTGGACAAAGCTATGACGTGTATTATAATCAGCCTTCGCGAATTCTTTACAATACATCAATTTGTGATTAGCTTTACAATATTGACAAATAAAATTAGGCTGGTTAAATGTGTTAGAAGTTTTAGTGTTCGCTATATGCGATACATTTACTTTATTACTTACGTTAGATTTGGGTTTGTGTTTAATATCTAAAAATTCTAAGGATCTAAATACAGCTAAAGTGGGTAAGGCGTCAGATTCATTTGCCTTTGATTCCCATTGTTTTCTGGACTCAGGATCCAGCTTTTGACTCATTATGTAAATGATAATAATATCCCAGTTATTAATGTCAATACCAATATTTTGTAACGCGCTTAAACATTCGTTCATGTTGTCTAACAATTCTTTCACACCACTTGATGACTCATTTTGCAGCGGTTTATGACTCATGAATCGTCGCAAAATGTTGTTAGATAGATATTTCTTATTATCATAACGACTGGTTAACTGAGTCCAGCAAACGCTATAATTTTTATCTGTAATGGGAATGTGCTTTAACAACTGATCCGCTTCTCCAGATAAATGGCTCTTTATGTAATGTAATTTCTGTACGTCATCTAATTTTGGATTATTATGAATTAGTGACGTAAAGAGATCCCTAAAACTTGTCCATTCTGAGTAACTTCCGCAGAATTTTGGTATACTAATCTCAGGTAATTTTACGAAATAAGTAGATTTACTCTCTTCACTTAACGATGTACTTGTCTCTGACGACTTACTTTTACTCTTTAACTTAATTAACACATCCTTTAATTCGGTTTTGTAATCAAAATAAATTTCTTCAGTTTTATCGTAAATTGAATTTATCATATAGTTAGACGATTCTAATTCTTTTTTAGATACTTCTGTAATTATTTGTCTGTGAGTATCACAAAACGATTGCCAATGATTTTCTAATGTTTCCAAACGCGTTTCGACATATTAAACAGTAACGCGATCTTTCGGTGACTTTCGAAAATTGATCTTCCCCTTAGAAATAAGTTCCTTATTGTTCTCCTGAAGTTTATCAAAAACTTCCATGGCGATCTTTATGATTAAAAACAAACAAATAAATACTACACAACTTAAAAAGGAATAAAATTAAATTTCTACAGAGTATTATAATTTTAGAACACCACTAAATTTATTAAAACGTAAGACAGTTAAAATGATTAAGTCTTTGCAAGAAAATATTAAGTTTCCATTCGAAACCACTAAAATTTTCTAAGTGTTTGAATAATTGGGACTTGGTAAATTTGAGCGTGGATTCCCCGTCACTTCACTTTTCTTTGAAATTATTCTAAGTCCCATGCACTCTCTAGAATTTGTTAATGTTAATTTCTTCTTTGACTTAAGGTCCAAATTTGCTTGCATTACTTCTATGACTGAAGGTCCAATTTCGCTCGACAATAAATAATAAAGTACTCACAGTTTAGCACCGCACTTCACTCACTATACTCCACACCAACTTCGTGATCGTGTTGTCATCAGACCCGCGTGACGTCACCGGTTGAACTCCTCCTCGCTCCACCACTAGCCGCTACGTCACAGCTCACTGGGTTGAAATCTTCCAAGCTGAAACCCGTGGCTCCAATCTCCAAGGTTGACACCATCGATGACAATCCGCCACCACGTCGATGCCGACTAGTTCTTACACTCCAACATCCACAGGCGTATGTCCGGCTCGAAGGATCAATGTATAGGCACCCTGACGTTTGCAATACAATTTGGCGGGATATAGTGAATGAAACAACTCTTTCTTAAGCACTCGGTCAAGATATTGCTGTCATCTTTATTTTCAATATATTATATTAATGCATTTTTCCTAGTCGGGGTGATGGCGTGATGTAAAACGAATCAGCGCCATCTAGTTTACAATTCGGTACTATGTTTGAACTACAGTTCTACATACATTATCACGGCACTTATACCATTAGGTTTACTTACATTAAGACGACTTATTGTGACGCTTATACAAAGGTACTTGATTATTTTTTAAGAAATTAATGTGCCTAATTTGTTCATAACAATCCAAGAATTTTAATATAAGTATTGAATAATTGAAATCACAATCAAATTAAGTTTCGATGATTTCTGAAGGTCAGTGGAGGATCTTGGAACGAAAACGGCTAATCAATATTATGTCATTTATTATATTTGTTTGTTTTTTAAATTTTTTTTATAAAGGTATTTGATACTCACGTTTGAACGTCGAATATATATTGGTTGTCATATCATTAAAGCGATATGTTACACACAAGTGGAAATTACACACTTTTAGTTCATACATTTAGTTGCTTAAGTTTAAAATCTCATCTCTTTTGATTTTGTATATTGTAAGTGGTGAGGGTTTGAACCTTACCTAGGTTCAACAAAAATATAAAATTTAATTGGTAAATTTCCAGTTTAAAAAATGGTCCAAATTTTTCCAATATGAATTAACTCGATTTAATCAGTTTTCCAAGTATCCGTAATGTGTTGTAATAGCTAATAGCGCGCGTGTATATGTGTACGTGTGTGTGTGTGCGGCGCAGGTGACGAAGGCGAACATCCCGGCGGCGGCGTCGGTGTCGCTGCCGGCGGTGTCGTGCCGCGCGCGCGTGTGTGTGTACGTGTGTGTGTGTGTGCGGCGCAGGTGACGGAGGCGAACATCCCGGCGGCGGCGTCGGTGTCGCTGCCGGCGGTGTCGTGCCGCGCGCGCGTGTGTGTGTACGTGTGTGTGTGTGTGCGGCGCAGGTGACGAAGGCGAACATCCCGGCGGCGGCGTCGGTGTCGCTGCCGGCGGTGTCGTGCCGCGCGCGCGTGTGTGTGTACGTGTGTGTGTGTGTGCGGCGCAGGTGACGGAGGCGAACATCCCGGCGGCGGCGTCGGTGTCGCTGCCGGCGGTGTCGTGCCGCGCACGCGTGTGTGTGTACGTGTGTGTGTGTGTGCGGCGCAGGTGACGGAGGCGAACATCCCGGCGGCGGCGTCGGTGTCGCTGCCGGCGGTGTCGTGCCGCGCGCGCGTGTGTGTGTACGTGTGTGTGTGTGTGTGCGGCGCAGGTGACGGAGGCGAACATCCCGGCGGCGGCGTCGGTGTCGCTGCCGGCGGTGTCGTGCCGCGCGCGCGTGTGTGTGTACGTGTGTGTGTGTGTGTGTGTGCGGCGCAGGTGACGGAGGCGAACATCCCGGCGGCGGCGTCGGTGTCGCTGCCGGCGGTGTCGTGCCGCGCGCGCGTGTGTGTGTACGTGTGTGTGTGTGTGTGCGGCGCAGGTGACGGAGGCGAACATCCCGGCGGCGGCGTCGGTGTCGCTGCCGGCGGTGTCGTGCCGCGCGCGCGTGTGTGTGTACGTGTGTGTGTGTGTGTGTGCGGCGCAGGTGACGGAGGCGAACATCCCGGCGGCGGCGTCGGTGTCGCTGCCGGCGGTGTCGTGCCGCGCACGCGTGTGTGTGTACGTGTGTGTGTGTGTGTGTGCGGCGCAGGTGACGGAGGCGAACATCCCGGCGGCGGCGTCGGTGTCGCTGCCGGCGGTGTCGTGCCGCGCGCGCGTGTGTGTGTACGTGTGTGTGTGTGTGCGGCGCAGGTGACGGAGGCGAACATCCCGGCGGCGGCGTCGGTGTCGCTGCCGGCGGTGTCGTGCCGCGCGCGCGTGTGTGTGTACGTGTGTGTGTGTGTGCGGCGCAGGTGACGGAGGCGAACATCCCGGCGGCGGCGTCGGTGTCGCTGCCGGCGGTGTCGTGCCGCGCGCGCGTGTGTGTGTACGTGTGTGTGTGTGTGTGTGTGCGGCGCAGGTGACGGAGGTGAACATCCCGGCGGCGGCGTCGGTGTCGCTGCCGGCGGTGTCGTGCCGCGCGCGCGTGTGTGTGTACGTGTGTGTGTGTGTGCGGCGCAGGTGACGGAGGCGAACATCCCGGCGGCGGCGTCGGTGTCGCTGCCGGCGGTGTCGTGCCGCGCACGCGTGCTGGACTGCGAGCCGCCCGCCCCCGCCTCCGCCCCCGCCGGCGCTGTGCTGCGCGCGGGCCGCTACCTGTCCGCCACCGCCGACATCGGTCTCTTCGAGCACACACTCTCCACCGACCTGCTCAACCACCTCGTTTTCGTACAGAAAGTCTTCATGAAGGTACATCATATTATACATACCTGTATACATACAATAAGTATCACTTTTTCTATTTCCACCAAGTGGATAGATAAATATAAGGTCGGAACAAAAGTATTTTCGTATTGTTCATACTAGGAATGTTACGAATATTTACATCCGCATCCGCAAATGCGGAATATTCGCATTAATTCAGACATCTGCATCCGCATTCACGCCCGCATTAATCAATGCGGAGTTTTTACGGATGCAGATTCAAAGAAAGAAACATGTAAACGTGCTTCGATTTTGTTTTGGTAATTGCTATTATTGCATTCGTTCGGAGACTGACGAATATTAAGGCGCACATTGGTTACAAGATCTTACAGGTTTTGGTTATTGTGTTTTTTCTTATTGCCAATTAATATATACTAAATAGTAACTAAAACTTGTATAATTTTGTTTTAGAAATAGGATTAAATAAATAAAACATTAAGTTTAAATTAATTTTCAGTTATCATAAGTTTCAGTCATTTTAATAATTATCCCTTTAAAATCCGCATCCGCATCCGTATCGCATCCGCATCAAATCCGCATCCGCGGATGTGAACTTTTAATAATCCGCATCCGCATCTGCATCCGCGGATGTCAAAATTCTTGCACCCGTAACAACCCTGGTTCATACAAAGAAAAATATTTTTTAGGTATAATTTTTTTATTTATTTACAATATGTATGTGCTGTTTTGATCGATGACTTGTTACCATCTGGTGGGCAGTGCCATGATCGCATTCCTATAAAAAAAATTAAATTTTTGTTTAAAAAAATCTGACAGGTAATGTTCACAGTGTCTTCTTGAGGTTAGCTTTATGCTTCCTAAAGAGTTCTGTAATGACCGAAACAAGTGGAAATCTGATGGAACAAGGTCAGGGCTATACGGAGGATGCATCAACACATCCCAGCCAAGCTCTCTTAATTTTTGCTGCGTGGCTATAGATGAGTGCGGTCTGGCGTTGTCATGGTGGAACACCACGCCCTTCCTATTCACCAGCTCCGGCCGGTTTTTCTCAATATCTTTTTTTACCTCATCAGTTGCTGACAGTAGAAGTTAGAATCGATAGTTTTACCCGGTGGCAAAAGGTCATAGTGGACGATTCCGTTCCAATCCCACCATATACATAGCATCACTTTGTTCCGAGTCAGGCCGGGCTTGGCCACGGTCTGTGGGGCTTGTTCATACTTCAACCATGATCTTTTTCGCGCATTCTTATCGTAAATCACCAATTTTTCATCACCCATAATCAACTGTTTAAGAAATGGTTTGGAATTGTTACGTTTTAACAAAGAATCGTAAAAGGAAAAACGTTGCATTCGGTTTCTCTCAGTGAGATTATGTGGTACCCAAATGTCAAGTTTTTCTTGTCCCCAGACTTTCGTAAATGACGTAAAATTGTTTTATGATCAACATCCAATTCATCAGCAATGTCGTACCTACTAAAATGTCGATCTTGCTCCACTTTCTCAAAGATGGCAATGATTCTATCTGTGACAGGGCGTCCAGAGCGAACCTCATCTTTCACACCAAAATTTCCAGACTTGAAACGCTTGAACTACGTTTGTGCTACTCTTATTGATACCGCATTAGGTCCGTAAACCGCACAAATTTTATTCGCGGCGTTTGTCACATGTTTACCTTTTTTGTAATAAAACTTTAAAATATGCCGAATTTCTTCGTCACATACTTTCATTTTGCTTGCCGGAAAAACAATTCAAAAATGGCGGTAACAAGTTTTTTTTATTATTGCGTCTTCAAAATGTCACATTTAATGGTATTAAAACCAGCCAGTTACATTCAGTACAGCCAAAGAGGTTTGAGTTATAACAATACATTTAAAATACGAAAATACTTTGCCCTGACATATTACTTTGCGCATTTAATGACGTTATAATTAATGCAGTGTTATTAGAGCACTGCAACGTTCTATCAGTTTATATTGTAGTATATCTGTTTCACATGTTCACGTTCATTCAAAATTAATAACATCCAAAAAATGCCGTGAAAAACAAACGCAGTAACAGAAAATCAGTCGCTACCCGAATTGTTACATAAATACATATGTATAAAGTAGTTTTGCCTTTAGATCACACACCTAATCATTAATAAACCACTGCACAGGGATTTACGAATAAGTTATCTCCGAGACTTGAAATTACAAGTGACTTTGCATTGACACTTTACAGTACTTTATAAGTTCATGTTAATTTGCCGTAATCAAGGTTTTTAAAAGTAATTCTTTACAGTTCTTTTATAATAGCGATAAAATGCCAATAGTACCACTATGCACTTCCTATTGTAATTGTAAATAGTAATTCGACGAGCGCTGTATAATTATTCATACTAATTTAACTTGCGCAAATGCACAATATTAGAGTAGTCATACATGTTTTCGCACTGTTAAAAAAGGCTGTGCAAGCAAAAAACACGTTATAACTCATATTTGCGATACTACTGTACTTTATTAAAAGATCATTTGACTCACAGTTACTCAAGATTAAAAATTATAAGTTTCCCTCGAACAATTTAAACTGTCATCTAATAGTATTTCTTTCTTAAAATGTTTAAGTTTACATTATAATTGGCAAATATTTCAGGAAGTCAATGAAGTCGTTCAAAAGGTGTACGGGGGTGAGAAACCTGTCCCACTGTGGAATGAGGATGACGCTTCATCGTCCTCCATTTTAAATAAAATATTATTCTCGCTACTCATCAGAATCAAGGTAAGTTTATTTCTCAGTCGCTTATTTAATATTGTTTATTTAAATGTTTATAGAGGACTAATCTAAAATGTTTGTGTTAAAATCCCCACAGACAACAATATTCATCTTGCTTACAAACTCATTATATGAAACGCAACGGGCCTTGTATACACTGAAAACAATAATTTGCCCAAATTTAAACAAGTAATCCCAATAATTCACCGAAAAGGCTCACAATGTCCTTATATTCTTTAAATTAAAGTTTTTTATCTTGTAACTTTCTAATATTAATCGTTAATAGTTTTTTTTTGCAAGGGGAACTTTTTTTTATCCGAAATAATGACATTTTTTTATTTTTTTCCGAGAATGGTGGTTTCATAAAAAGGTGAACAAAAAAGTATTTATTGATTAAATTACAATAGACGAACGAATATTCAATGTGAAACTATATACTAGTAATACAAGTAGCTGGTAAAACTACCATAAAAATGGCATATTCCTACGGCACCACTTATTAGCATGCTTTGGCACTATGAATTTAGTTTTTATTGCTGTCGTGTTGAGGTATGAAGGTGGGTAATTTCGTAATTAGTTCAAAATACTTTAAAGCCTTATATGTCACCATGTGGAGACATTTGAATGTGTCTTTATATAAAATAAGAGATCTAAGAATAAACATATAATTTCAACAAATTTTTCGCTTAAATTTTTATTATAGTTTCACATTGTTTTTTATACTGTAAATAATTCAAACATTCAATCTATATTTAATATTATAAATGCGAAAGTTTGGATGTTTTAATAGATGTTTGTTAATCAATCACGCAAAAACTACTGATTAGATTTAAATGAAATTTGGCACACAGGTAGATAATAACCTGGAATAGCATATAGGCTACTTTTTATCCCGGAAAAATTAGGTAATCCCGCGGGATTAACCAAAAAATGTATAATGCAGCGGGCTGCACGCAGCAGCTAGTTTCAAAATATATTTTAACTTGATAGAAATATAATCAATAATGTGACTGTAAATATATAATATTTAATGTAATTTAATAAAATTATAAAATTGTATATAATAAAATTATAAAATATTTAATAATGACTGTAAATGTTAAATAAACAAACATATTTTCTTTAAAAATATAATACGAAAATATAATTTTATTGATAAGAAAAATATTTCAATTTTGTGATAAGTACAGCTCCCGTTAAGTAAAAAAAGCTGAGTATACTTACCTGCGTTGTTGGCAAATGCTAGATGCAAGTGTTGATAAGCAGAGTTGCGGGAAGAGGTCACTCTGTCGTGCGGACTATTAGTTAGTAGTCATTAGAGATGGGTTAATACCGATATTTCTCAAGATTAGGTGATACTAATATAATCACTTTGAAATATTATAATGTCTTAACTAATATGTCAGTATTAACTAATATTTCACTGTAATTTGGACCTTAAAGTAACAGTAATAAGATCTGATAGTGATACAGCAGGAAAATATCTTAACTAATATTTCACTGTAATTTGGACCTTAAAGTAACAGAAATAAGATCTTATACTGATATGGCAGGAAAATATCTTAACAGCTAAAATATCAGTATTAAGTAATATTTCACTGTAATTTGGACCTTAAAACAACGTTAATAAGATCTGATTCTGCAGGAAATACGTACGTCTCATTCGTACGTACGACGCGGCGTATCGTGAAAATATTTTAATACTTTCACGAATCCGACGGGCGCCAATCTAGTGAATCCGAACTATTCCGAATACCGAATGATATTATTCTATTCATTTTGGATATCCGTTTCAGATATTAGGCGAATATGAAATATTAGCATATTACAGTTCGCCGGATTACTAATCCACGAATCCTTTCAATATTACTAATATCTTAGCGAATACTAATATATCAGTCACACCATTAGTAGTCATTCGCTTCGCGCGCTGAGTAGTTGTTGGATGTAATTGTACCCATTAAATGCCCCCCCCCCCTCCCGCGCAGCGTTCTTTTTACCTGACGCGAGCTGTGAGAACAGTTAGGCATTTGAAGGGTGAGTGTGAATAAATATGGCTCGGCAGCGCATCCAACTGACGGCGACGACGCCGAGCAACTGTGCGGTGCGGCTGGAGACCGGCGCCGTCGAGCTGGAGCTGTCCAACCGAGTGCAGAACGTGCCGCGCCCCGCCGGCCCGCACGGGGCCAGGCTGTTCGCCAGGGCGCAGGTAACACACGCAGACGTGACACACACAACACACACGGAGCTGACAACCGAGTGCAGAACGTGCCGCGCCCCGCCGGCCCGCACGGGGCCAGGCTGTTCGCCAGGGCGCAGGTAACACACGCAGACGTGACACACACAACACACACGGAGCTGACAACCGAGTGCAGAACGTGCCGCGCCCCGCCGGCCCGCACGGGGCCAGGCTGTTCGCCAGGGCGCAGGTAACACACGCGGACGTGATACACACAACACACACGGAGCTGACAACCGAGTGCAGAACGTGCCGCGCCCCGCCGGCCCGCACGGGGCCAGGCTGTTCGCCAGGGCGCAGGTAACACACGCGGACGTGATACACACAACACACACGGAGCTGACAACCGAGTGCAGAACGTGCCGCGCCCCGCCGGCCCGCACGGGGCCAGGCTGTTCGCCAGGGCGCAGGTAACACACGCGGACGTGACACACACAACACACACGGAGCTGACAACCGAGTGCAGAACGTGCCGCGCCCCGCCGGCCCGCACGGGGCCAGGCTGTTCGCCAGGGCGCAGGTAACACACGCGGACGTGACACACACACAACACACACGGAGCTGACAACCGAGTGCAGAACGTGCCGCGCCCCGCCGGCCCGCACGGGGCCAGGCTGTTCGCCAGGGCGCAGGTAACACACGCGGACGTGACACACACAACACACACAGAGCTGACAACCGAGTGCAGAACGTGCCGCGCCCCGCCGGCCCGCACGGGGCCAGGCTGTTCGCCAGGGCGCAGGTAACACACGCGGACGTGACACACACAACACACACGGAGCTGACAACCGAGTGCAGAACGTGCCGCGCCCCGCCGGCCCGCACGGGGCCAGGCTGTTCGCCAGGGCGCAGGTAACACACGCGGACGTGATACACACAACACACACGGAGCTGACAACCGAGTGCAGAACGTGCCGCGCCCCGCCGGCCCGCACGGGGCCAGGCTGTTCGCCAGGGCGCAGGTAACACACGCGGACGTGATACACACAACACACACGGAGCTGACAACCGAGTGCAGAACGTGCCGCGCCCCGCCGGCCCGCACGGGGCCAGGCTGTTCGCCAGGGCGCAGGTAACACACGCGGACGTGACACACACAACACACACGGAGCTGACAACCGAGTGCAGAACGTGCCGCGCCCCGCCGGCCCGCACGGGGCCAGGCTGTTCGCCAGGGCGCAGGTAACACACGCGGACGTGACACACACACAACACACACGGAGCTGACAACCGAGTGCAGAACGTGCCGCGCCCCGCCGGCCCGCACGGGGCCAGGCTGTTCGCCAGGGCGCAGGTAACACACGCGGACGTGACACACACAACACACACAGAGCTGACAACCGA
The DNA here is from genome assembly GCA_036924255.1 of Apodemia mormo. Classification (NCBI taxonomy): domain Eukaryota; kingdom Metazoa; phylum Arthropoda; class Insecta; order Lepidoptera; family Riodinidae; genus Apodemia; species Apodemia mormo. The sequence continues at coordinate 45,734,115 of JAUPFN010000003.1, forward strand.
GTGCAGAACGTGCCGCGCCCCGCCGGCCCGCACGGGGCCAGGCTGTTCGCCAGGGCGCAGGTAACACACGCGGACGTGACACACACAACACACACGGAGCTGACAACCGAGTGCAGAACGTGCCGCGCCCCGCCGGCCCGCACGGGGCCAGGCTGTTCGCCAGGGCGCAGGTAACACACGCGGACGTGACACACACAACACACACGGAGCTGACAACCGAGTGCAGAACGTGCCGCGCCCCGCCGGCCCGCACGGGGCCATGCTGTTCGCCAGGGCGCAGGTAACACACGCGGACGTGACACACACAACACACACGGAGCTGACAACCGAGTGCAGAACGTGCCGCGCCCCGCCGGCCCGCACGGGGCCAGGCTGTTCGCCAGGGCGCAGGTAACACACGCGGACGTGACACACACAACACACACGGAGCTGACAACCGAGTGCAGAACGTGCCGCGCCCCGCCGGCCCGCACGGGGCCATGCTGTTCGCCAGGGCGCAGGTAACACACGCGGACGTGACACACACAACACACACGGAGCTGACAACCGAGTGCAGAACGTGCCGCGCCCCGCCGGCCCGCACGGGGCCAGGCTGTTCGCCAGGGCGCAGGTAACACACGCGGACGTGACACACACAACACACACGGAGCTGACAACCGAGTGCAGAACGTGCCGCGCCCCGCCGGCCCGCACGGGGCCAGGCTGTTCGCCAGGGCGCAGGTAACACACGCGGGCGTGACACACACAACACACACGGAGCTGAAAATAGCATTTCATGAGATATCTTAGTCGCCTCTGTGGTCTAGTGGTCCAGCGTTGGCGTTGACCACATGAGGTCCCGGGTTCGATTCCCGGGTCGGGCACATTAAAAAGTGTTTTTTTCAGTTTTCTGAGAAACACAAAGTTGCCCAGGATTGATTGTGCCCGGTTGGCATAAGGCTTGCCACCTATCATATTTTGTGGGAACAAGTATCTTCGGCTAATCGTGGGTGCACTTGTTGTACCTCTGCCTACCCCTTCGGGGATATGGGCGTGAAGATACTTTATCTTATTTTACTTTGATAACTTCTAATGAATATAGTATTTGTATTGATAGAAATCGCTTCATTAACAAATGAACTAATTTTTTAGCAGTGAGTCAGTCTAATTTATATTTCACTGCTCTATAATCCTTCTACGCTGCTATCTACTGAAGAATTCCGTTCGTTAACATATGCTCCTTAAGTGTGCTGTCATAATTAATAATATTATATTTGTAGGTGGACCTCAATGTAAGCCTTGGTCAACTTATTCGAAATCCTATGTTCGAAGAAGCAGAACCAGAATTCCAGCAATTTGCTTTCTTCAATACCAGAATCGGTAAGTTCAAATTAAATCTTTAATAAATGACAACTTTGGAGATTATTAAATGTGATATGAGAGTTCTTGCTTGATAATATTAGCGCAGCATCGCATTACCTCTATACGTACTGTTACACTGGGCCCGAGATTTATGTTTTTAAAAAAGAGTTTTTAATTATTTAATCGTTTATTCACTTAATACAAGTTATATTATATTAACACAAGTTATAATAGAAATAGTAGAGAAATAGTAGGGGACGAATTGAAAGACTAGTGATCTGGTAGGGATCTGGACCGAGACTGACTGATGCGGGCTAGGGAATAGAATAAGGGTCAAAAGTGCTGATGAAGCACTTTTGAGGGATTTGTTGACGGGGGTCTGATGCAAGCCCTTTGGCCTACAGTCAGGGGATATAACAGCCCCCCGGTCAAGAGTAAACTTCAGGGTTGAAGTGAAGTTTACGGAAATTAAGATGGAATTAATAGAATTAGATGTGAAGGGAAACTTTTTATGCGGTCAAAGCCGCAAAGCAAAGCTTAGTATATTTGTGTAATTATACTTTAGTGCGTATTTTAGGGGCAGAGGTTTCGATATCAGCGATAGTCTGTTCGTTAGTCTTAATTTCTGAGAGTTGATTTGTTTCACTTGGATCTTTAATATTTGTACTCTTTAAAACTTTCAAAAATTTTGGATCACTTTTCCTTCTGTACAATTTAATATAGAGATTGAAAATGATTACACTTATTATTACTAGGACTAAAATAATAGATAGAACAGAATAATGTACCCCGTATTTAATTATATGCGGTTGGTTAATAATTTTATCTAATTCTTTTAATATTGGTTTATTGAAGATATTTTGTTTAAAATTAATATTTTCTAAATCTATGTTTTGAATATTCATAGGGGGTGCATTATCGACAGTTTCTTTGAACTTATCAAAATTACAACATGAATCATTAATTAAATTAAAGTTAGAGTAACTCATCGTAGGTGAAGTTATGTTTAACACATTATCACTAGTATAAAGTTTTGTACTTCTGCAGTACGCAGTGCAATGTACTGGAATAGTAACGATGCCAGTACCGGCAATGTTCTTTTCGATCAGTTCGGAATTAATACAATCTATGGATAATTTCGTAGATTTAGATTGCACGAAGATCCAGCGGTTATTAATAAGGGGTTTCCACACATCTAATTGTCCGTGTAGGAAATCTGTTTTACACTGCACTGGTATAGTTGTTAAGACTTTTGATAATATTTCACTTTCACATGACGGGTTTGCACTCAGCGGGTAAACATTCATGATTTTGCAGACGTATTCATACACATTGGCGTTTTTACACTTTTCCAAAGAATCCAGGCTTGTATAATGTGTTTTGTCTTTGGTGATAGCGGTGTATTTGTTGGCGGGTATTATAATGCTAAATGAGTCTGGTCTTTCTACATGATGCGGTACAGGTAAGGGTATGTTATGGTACAAATAAAATTCTTGCGAGGTTATAAGAGGTATTTTTAACACAAACACAATTTTATGATTTAAATAATAACATATTAAAGTTGATATATTCAATATTGAATGAATAGATTTTATATCTAGACTTAAAGCTAATTCTAAATTATTTGGTATATGTCTATAGTTATTGGCAAGCTCTTGATATAATTGGTAAGGTGTTATGACGGAGGGATGTAAGATATTAGAATTACAAAATAAGATAGCGTTTATTATATCTTCCAATTGGAAAGATACACTAAGTATAGAAGTTTCTAAACTATGTAGAATTGAACTAATTTCTAAAGACGTTGCTAATTTATTCGAAATAATTGTCAAATTTTTGAATTTTATAGTGAGCTTGTCGATAGCTTCAGACAAACTATCTTCATTAAGTTTTAATTTATGAATAGTGTCATTATACACTGAAATAGTTGAAGTAGTAACCAATATATTTTCTTTAATTAACGAAGCTAATTTTCTACTATTATCCTGTACAGTATTTATGGCATTATCATATTTATAGGCATCATTTTCATCTAAAACGCCAAAGATGTGCTTAAAGACGCTTCCGATTCCTGCAAACCATGCACGTTTCATTCGGTTATCTATAAGATGAGCAATAGAGGAAAATTGGTTTTCTATATCACGGTAACGAGTTGTAAGTGGTTCTAACATATTGTGACATTCTAAATTGTCTATTTGCCTACACATGAACCTTATAGTTCCTAATACAGAGTTTATGTTTTCGATATGAGGTTGAATATGTGAGATATCAATAGGCATTAACACATTTAGATGGCCATTAATAATTTTTAATTTACCTATATAATCAAAGTAAATGCCTGAGCTTGACGGTATAGTTTGCACGATATCTTGGGCTGCCATTGCAGACACGTAATTGCAAAGAACGAGACTGAAAATAAGAAAATAAAACAATAGCGACCTTATGTACTAATTCTATATGGGTAAGTAAAAGTGTAAAATTTAAATTAAAAATAAAATAGTGTAAAGGGGTTGTATATGTAAAACAATAAAAAAGTAGAAATAGCATGACTTAGGAGCTCTCTCGTCGAGCGAGCTTCACTTCGTCGAAGTGGTGAATGACGTGACGGCGATTTATTAAAAGAGTCAGAGAATTTCTGCCGTTGATTTTGACCACCTTGTACGGTCCCTTCCATATAGGAGAGAGGGACTTCCTTAGTCTAAGGTGATTTTTTAAGAACACATAATCGCCGATTTTGTAAGTTACAGGTCGGGTGTGTGTGTCGTAGTAAGTCTTAGAAATTTCTTTTGATTTCTCTATATGTTGAATTGCTTTGTCTCTACAACACTTGAGCCGGTTTTGCAACATTTTCACGTAATCCGAATAAGTAATAGTAGATGAATCGTAAATGGAGCTAGGAATAAATGGCTTATGCCCGAATAGAAGTTCGTGGGGAGAAAAATTGGTAGTTGAATGCGGAGTGGTATTATAAGCCAGCATGGCTGTGTAAACATAACGGGGCCAATTGGTTTGTTCATCGTTAACGTAGGATTTTAAATATTCTTTTAGCGTTGAATGTGAGCGTTCAAGCGCTCCTTGAGTTTGGGGGTGATACGGAGATGACCAAAGTTGTTTGATTTTTAGAAAAGAACAGGTCTCCTTGAAGAGTTCCGCTGTGAAATTGGTACCTTGGTCTGTGAGGATTGTTTTTGGAATGCCGAATAGAGAAATGAAATGTAGAAGACAATCTGTGGTTTCTTCGGCAGTTGTGCTCCTGATGGGGTATGCTGTGGAGTATTTAGTCAGGTCGTCTTGGAGGGTAAGGATGTATTTTGTCTTAGCGGTACCTGACTCTGGAAGGGGGCCTACTATGTCTAAAGATATGCGTTCAAAAGGAGATTTGGAAGTGGTAGTAATCTGCATGGGTGCCTTATTTATTTGTCTGAACGCTTTATTTGTTTGGCAAAATGGACAGTTTCTTACGTATTGCTCGATGTCGCTTCGCATATTTTTCCAGTAGAATTGATCTCTAATTTTATTATACATCCTTGTGGAGCCGGGATGCCCAGCAGATGGGATGTCGTGATTGTCATATAGTATCTTTTTCACTTCGGTTAAGGTTGGGTAAATAATGTTGTTGTGGTATACATTTATTGTGATATTCGTCTTGTGAAATAAAAATGTAAGTATATTGTATATTTTCGTAAACGACAGATTTTCAAAAGGATTCTTAAAATCCGAGATCGCGATTTCTTTTGTCTCTTTATCTAATATTAAATTGTCTTTTATCTGTTTCAGGGTTTTGAAAATCTCCGGGTAAGTAGTGACGTCGAAGTGATGGACCTTCGTGTAAATAAAGTAAGTATCTTTATCTTTCATGCTTATCTTTTCAAAAGAATACAATTGCTTTTCAGAATATAATATATCTTTAGGATTTTCGAGATTTCCTAAGATTTCCTGGGTATAGAAATTAGATTCATCTAAGTCTAATGATGTGGGTATAACGATTGTTTTGCAATGAGTTTTCATCAACGATTGGTTATGTTCTATGATATTAGTATCATAAGTATTGTCCTTATTAGCAAGGTTTTTTAGGAAATTAGAATAGTCAGCGTCTGTATTTTCTGAAGAGTTTGGAGAGCGTTGCGTTTCCGGACTTGGAAGGTTCAGTGTTTCAGGATTAGGTGAATTTTGCTTTTCAGGGATTGGTAGGTTTGGCATATCAAGATTTGAAGGGTTCGTCGTTTCAGGATTTGGTAGATTCAGTGGTTCAGGATTTTGTATCAGATCGTCTAAGGTGATAAGTTCAGGATTAGGTCGCGTTTCAGGGTGTGCCATGTTTTCTTCCAAAGGAGAATTGGGAGGAAGGTCGTCTAAAGGGTTAAATGGTTCGATTTCATCTTCGTTAAATGACGCCGGGGAAACTAGTAGGTCCATGAGGCCCTTGTCATGGTCGTACTGATTTTCGTCAGTGGAATCAGGATTGGGAATTACTGGGTTAACGGGGAACCGTGAGAGTGCGTCAGCGACAGAGTTTAATTTCCCCTTGCGGTATATAATTTCGTATTCAAATTCTTCAAGCTTTAGCCGCCATCTTTGGAGTTTACTGCTTGGGTCTTTATGATTAAACAACCATCGGAGAGGTCGATGATCGGTAATTATTTGGAATTTTCTCCCGTACAGATAGGGACGGAAGGTTTTGCAACCAAACAGTATTGCCAATAACTCCTTTTCTGTGGTACTATAGTTGCACTCACTTTTGTTTAGGGTTCGCGATCCGAATGCAATCGGTTTATCTTGACCGATCGGGCCCTGTGACAGGACAGCACCGATTGCATGATTTGATGCATCACAAGTTAATACAAATGGCTTAGTAAAATCGGGATAACATAGAATGGGAGCAGAGGTTAACTTATGTTTTAATGTGTCAAAGGCAAGTTGTTGAGGATTTTCCCATTTGAAAGGTATATCCTTTTTCAATAAACTTGTTAGAGGCTTAGCTAATTTTGAGAATTCAGGGATGAAGCGGCGATAGTAAGAGACGAGACCTAGGAATGACTTTATGTCTTTTGAGGAATTAGGAATAGGAAACTGTGTCACGGCTTCGATTTTTTCGGGATTTGGTTTAACTCCGTTTTCAGTAATGATGTGTCCCAGATAAGCGACTTCACGCCTTAAGAACTCGCATTTATCAGGCTGGAGTTTCAAATTGAATTGACGTAGTTTCTTGAAGACTTCGGAAAGGTTTTGAATTTGGGATTTTAGATCGTAGGAATACATGACTATGTCATCAAGATAGACAAAGCAGCGGATTCCTTGTAAGCCGGACAGTGCGGTGTTCATTAGACGTTGAAAAGTTGCCGGGGCATTTTTCAGCCCAAACGGCATACGAGTGAATTGGTAATGGCCTTGAGGGATATTGAAAGCTGTTTTGGATGCGTCATCGGGATTCAGAGGGATTTGATGAAAGCCAGAAGCAAGATCCAGTGAGTGTGGAGAAGTACTTGCTATTGCCAAGTTGGTCAAGGATTTCATTAATTTGTGGGATTGGGTATGTGTCTCCTATCGTAACATCGTTAAGTTTACGGTAGTCGATGACTACACGCCACTTTTGCTGATTAGAGGCATCCAGTTTTTTGGGGACCACCCAGATAGGTGAGGACCACGGGGAAACAGAGGTCTCTATTATTCCTTGTTCTAGCATCGCGTTCATCTGCTTGTTTACCTCTTCTTTATGGATTTCAGGGAAACGATATGATTTAGTATGTATAGGTATGTCAGTATTGGTTTTAATGTCATGCCTAATTGAATTAGTAAAAGTTAATTTTTCACCTGGCAAATGAAAAATGTCTGAATATTCTGAACAAACATCGTAAAGAGCATTAACTTCTTCGTCGTTCAGGTGAGAAACTCGGAGTTGGCTTAAAACAGTGTTAGTACGGTCATAGAAGTCGTTGTCTTTAGTTTGATTTACGAGGTTAATAGAATAATTAAGAGATTCTTGGAGATGATTTTCGTTATCAATAGGGGTAATTTTTAGGTTAAGGTTAGAAGTTAACGTCACTGCAGAATTCGATATATTTACGACGGATATATTAACGCGATTATTGGGTTTGACGCGTGTGAGGCAATTAGCTATTATTACTTCGTCAGTTATGCTTTGATCCAAGATGTAACCTTCTTTCGTCTCAGGATTAAGGACAGAACATTCAATAACCATTTCTGTCCTGGGAGGTATAATATAAGAAGGGTCAGAGAATTTGAGTTTAATTTCTGTGTCATGTATATGTAACACAGCTTGAGTGTAATCGATATTACAGCCAAATTCATTAAGTAAATCAGAGCCAATTATACCGTCGTATGGCAGGTTGATGTTATTAACGACATGGAATTTATGAGAAATGATAAGACGTTTCGAGATATATAAATTTAATTGGAAATGTCCCATGGTTCGTGAACACTGATCAGTGGGATCTATTCCCTTTAATTTGATAGGTTCGTTTTCGAGTTTTATATGTGGAGATTGGATACACGGATATTTTATTAGACTTACAGCTGAGCCTGAGTCGATGAGGAGAGATAATGGATTATTGTTGATGGGAGTTTTAATAGAAATATGAGGTAGTAGAGTTTTTGTGGGATTGGTAGTAATTTCGTATGTTGGATATGGCTTGGGATCAGATTGTAATGTATTGGATACAGTGGGATCAGTGGATTCGGTGGATTTTGATACAGTGGATACAGCGGGGCTAGATTTAGCGGGCACAGCGAGTTTTGATTCATTAGATTCAGTGGATTTAGGAACCGTGGATACAGTGGGTTTAGATACAGCGACAGATACAGTGGGTTTGGAAACAGTGACGGATACAGTGGGTTTAGATACAGCGACAGATACAGTGGGTTTGGAAACAGCGACGGATACAGTGGGTTTAGATACAGCGACAGATACAGTGGGTTTGGAAACAGTGTCGACTTTAGATTTAAGTCTCGTGCGACACTCAGGCGAGACTATTACTCGTTTAAATGATTATTGTCTACTTCATCATAGCCTTCTTCTTCAGGATTAGGTAGAAAGTTGACTCGAGCAGCGGACGGGTAGGAAGGCTGATTGTTGAAGTTTTTGTGCCGGTTATTGTATTCTCTCTTCTTGCAATTCTCTATAGTATGTCCCGGAAATTTACAGTAACGACATATCAAAGGATTATTTTCGCGAGGAGCAAATTGTCTCTTAAAGGGTTCAGTGTTACGTGTCTGCACGGGATGCCTTGATGGTTGACTTTGGAAAGTAGGATTCGGTCGAGTTCTAGGTCTGTTGTCTGTCTGTAAATTTCGTTTATACAGGGTCTCTTGTATCCTTTCTTCTGATATGGCATAATTGATTGCTTCGTTTAGGGATTTTGGAGATTTACATCTCACTATATTTGAAATACGAGGTTGCAAACCTATTAAAAAGTGGTGTAAGGCTAGCTCTTCTATAGCAGCGATGCGTCCTGGTAATTCCTTAGCTTTAGAATTTGTGAGTGAAATTTCTGTGAGTAATTGTGAAAGGTGTGTTTCAATACGAAGAGAAAATTTGCTTACATTTTCGTTAGGAAGCTGTTTGCTATCTTGGAGTTCCATCAAAAGGTGGGATTGATGTTTCCTTTCGCTAAATTGCGTCTTTAAAAAATCTTTTAGTTGTTCCCAATTTTGGAACTCCTTGATTGAGCAAGCAACTTCCGCTTTTCCCTGAAGTTGGCATAAAATAAATTTGAATATAATTGGTTTCTGTGCAGGCGTGGCAAGATCATAGGCGTTGTTACAATTGATAATAAAAGAGTTTAGTGTTTCTCTGCTGCCATCATAGGTTTTAATGAACTTTAGTAATATGCTAAGGTCTAATTCTGGCATGGCAGTACATGCGTTTACCTTTCTAGACCTGGTTGACCTCTGTGAATCGAGAGGTCGCTCGTCCTCGGATTCAAAGGGTAATAAAGCGTCTTGAGGAACCTGAAGGGTCTCCTTTGCCATCTTTGATGTCTTAGCTTCCGACATTTTTATACACACAAAATGAAATTTACACACACAAAAGAAAATAAGATGCACAAAAAAAATTACACACAGGAAAAAAAAATGTAAATTAAAATGAGAGTTTGAATTATTATATTGTATAAATTATTACTACAAGGTACAGTGTGGAACAAACCCTTTCTGTACGGATATTTGATATTGTAAACAAAGAGCCAGACTCACGCGATAAGGAACACCTGCATGCTTCAGCGTTGATATGCGGACTCCAACGACGAATTTGATGAATTAGTAATTACACGGATATGGATATTATGATTTCTTGGTGGATTTCTGTGATAATTTGAAAATGGTAGATTTTCTTTTATATAGATGATTTCCACTCGGCCGTAGAGAAACTAGTAGGTATGATAACTTTTCTTCTCTTAAGAAAGTCTCGAATTTAGCACTTTTAATTTTCACTTTTCACTACGATTTTAGCGTTTTGTATCAGAGACGTTCCGAGGATCTGTTTCGAGATCCCTTATAGCTGCCACCAATGTTACACTGTTATAATGTTATTTATGTTTTTAAAAAAGAGTTTTTAATTATTTAATCGTTTATTCACTTAATACAAGTTATATTATATTAACACAAGTTATAATAGAAATAGTAGAGAAATAGTAGGGGACGAATTGAAAGACTAGTGATCTGGTAGGGATCTGGACCGAGACTGACTGATGCGGGCTAGGGAATAGAATAAGGGTCAAAAGTGCTGATGAAGCACTTTTGAGGGATTTGTTGACGGGGGTCTGATGCAAGCCCTTTGGCCTACAGTCAGGGGATATAACAGTACGTAATATTTACGCATGGACAGTTTTATTGTCTTACCTAAGAGAAGTGAGTAGAGACTCTTTAAAATTTAAGTTGTGTTAAAAAATATAAACTAAACACGTGAATATTAATTCGAGTCTTAAACGGAGTTAAGTTACCATGTCTTTGAAAAACTGCGTATTGTCTAGTTATTTTTCAAATTCTGATATTGATTATGCATTAGACTTTTATTTGTTGACTAGTTAGCCCCATCCCCTTTCCCGGCAGAAACTTGACGAAGATAAAAAATGGAAATTCTATACGTTATTTATCGCGTTATATATAGTAAAAAGATTAAATGTACAGACAGACGCTACAGATTTATAAAGTAGTGTAGACATTAGTGTTAGACCTTTATTTGTTGATGCCGAATATTTAGTTTTAATTCGTGTTGTGGCGGGTTTAGTGGAAAAACATTGATGTATATATATATATATATATATATATATATATATATATATATATATATATATATATATATATATATATATATATATATATATATATATATATATATATATATATATATATATATATATATATCAATGGGAAAAAATAACATTAGGAGATTTTTGCACGTATCAGATTCGGAATTTATTGGATACCTGCAATATGACGATTACCTCTTGGCAAGACAATGTCAATAACCTACTAAAAATTGAGTTTCAACAATCTGCGTTCTAATATTTGTAATTTTATATTAAACATTAAGATAAGATGATATTTGGCTTCATGCTTTAGCTATACGAATTAACTAACAGCATTGTGTGCACAAGTGAGGGGCAAAAGACTCCATTTTTGTTACCACTAATTAGTTATTTAATGAAATTGTATGACTAACATGTATGCGATAATTTATTGCACCCTGAAGTCATTTTATAAACAAAACCGGTTGATAATGTACTAAGCATATGTAAATGTGCAAAGTGAAATAAATATATAAGTGAATATTATTTAATACCACATTTACTGTCATGATTTTGAACCTGAGTGCTAAGTGTGAGTTTTTCTTTTCGCATTCGATCGTGAGCGCGTTTGGAGTTTACTAGGAATTTGTATGTGATTTGTACAGCGCCACCTAGTGGTAAACTGGTTTCTCACGTTTACCACTAGGTGGCGCTGTACAAATCACATACAAATTGCTAGTAAACTCCAAACGCGCTCACGATCGAATGCGAAAAGAAAAACTCACACTTAGCACTCTGATTCTTATTGGTTTTAATCGTTTTGTCATCATTTTTTAGCAATGCGCAACGCCTTCCAAGACGAAATAGTGTGCGACGAAGATAAGGAGGTAGTTTTGATTACATTGAAACGGCCTTTGATATACATACAGCCAATCGCAGTGGATAAGGCGATACTGGTGTGGCTCAACTACAAAAACGCATATGAATATTGGAACGAAAAACGTCTCAACCTGAACAAGGAAGTGCTGACAGCAACACAACAAGTTTTCGAAAAGGTACATATTTTGATTAGGTATTTTACTTAGCTGAACACGAAAATACGATTTTTTTAAATTTAACCGATCGCCTTGGTTGCTTATATATTGAGGTCTAAGGTCAATAGAAAAATCTATTATACACTGTAAGGGACCGTCTACCGAAAATCGAAACCATGAATTTGGACCATAATTCGGAGACGGAAACAATTGGAAATTCTTGTTGATTGATTTTTTATGATTTTTTCTTAACTTTGTATAATTTGTTTTTTTTTAATACTGTACAGTGCTTCTAAAAGTATTAAAATTGAAGGAAATACACAACATAAGCAATGTGTTGTGCGCCACATACTGCGCAAAATAAACAGTTGGTTTGAGAGTTGCGCGAACGCGACTAGTGAGAGCATTGTACGCTTTACATTGCGTGACGTGAAAGTAAGCAAAAATCATAAAACACAATTTCATATTTCCCACAAAAAGGAATTACCTTCATGACTTGCACGTAAAAATGACATTTTTTTTGGCTGACCGTCTCTTACACGCTGTATACAGGTGCTCTTTTAGACGAGGGATGAAATCGAACCTGTGAAAATTCATATATAGCGAATAAAAAAAAATGATAAGTAACCGAGAAAACAGTAGTTAAAATATTGTCAAAAGCATGGATTAAATGGATACGCCTTTCAAGACAATTTCTTAGTTTGCCAGTGTAGCTTGCATTTACACACATAAATACAGAGTTTATACTACTTATTGATGAAATGAAATTATTTCAACAGTAATTATTTAAAACTTGTCATCTCATCCGGGACGAAAAAATCGTACAAAATTGTTTATTTCTATTTTTCACAATTATGCGTGGGGACGCAGTTTGGAATGCGCAGACGCAACTTAATATGTGAAGGCATTGTGAGACGTTAGCCGTCCGCGCGCCCTCACGCGATATATACCAGTCTATGTAACTTGTAATTTATGTGTGTGACGCACTACTTACAAACTCTATAATTTATCCTAACTACGACAACGGAATCTAGACCACACGTGCCACTAAGCCCTAACCCTGACGACTATATAACCCTCTGCGGTAAATGTCTAGAAACGTATGACATTTTTGACAGTGATAGGAGCATTTGCTTAAATGTGCGGCTAAACGTTTCCTTCCTAATGGCGTGTCTATTAGTAGTCATATGGTCTGTGGTGAAAAGTCTCGCTTCTTATGGTCACACTTGCACCGTTCCAAGTCATCATATCAGCAGTAGGTAGATAATGTGAATGAAATCTACATCTCGTATATTTTTTTTTCTTTATACTTTGTTTCTGGTTCAGGCAAAATCGTGTACGCACTAAATAATAAGAAATAAGCATCTTACAATACTAAAATATTGTAAGACGCTTAAAACATTTCTTATTATATAGTTTAAAAACTATGAATAAAAGTGCAACAAAGCTGATATTAACTTAGTACTTCTGGCGTATTTAAAATATGGAATCCTCTTATTTACAACGATGGGACTTATTTATTAACTAATTACACAATTTTAAACTAATCTCAATGTTTTAATTTTTCTTCTGAATTTGGCGATTTCGCAACATATCGCTGTAGTGCCTGATAACAACACCACAGTATACTGGAGACTAACAGTAGTCAATCTACATACATATGATATTCGAGCAACGCACACATAGACACCTCTCATAAACGCGATATCTCGGAATGGTTCGGGACAGTTTGTTCCGTACCAGTCTGAGATATCGCGTCCGTGAGAGGTGTCTATGTGTGCTATGCTCGAATATTACTTGTATGGAACATTGAATTCTGTTAGTCTCTAAGTATTCTGTGACAAGACGTCTGCACATAATCATTAAATATTGCATAGGCACGTAACATTTCAAATAATCTTCACTGGAATACTGATAAGATGACATTATATATTATTAGTCAAATACTGCCACAAAAATACGGGAGGATACTTATTGCATACGTCGCGGTGCATTTGCACAAACTGAAGACTGAGCAGCGCCCTGCGCCCTGTCCTCGCGTCAGTCGCCAGATCATTGACCATGTCACGTGTTATACGTATCTATGCAGGCATTTTATTTTAAACGCTAGTTCATGTGTTGTGCGTTTGATGTTTATGAGTAATGCATAAAGTATCTTCACGCCCATATCCCCGAAGGGGTAGGCAGAGGTACAACAAGTGCACCCACGATTAGCCGAAGATACTTGGTCCCACAAATGTGATAGGTGGCAAGCCTATCGCCAACCGGGCCCTTTCCAATCCCGGGCAACTTTATGTTTCTCAGAAAACTGAAAAAAACACTTTTTTCTTGTGCCCGACCCGGGAATCGAACCCGGGACCTCATGTGGTCAACGCCAACGCTGGACCACTAGACCACAGAGGCGATTAATTTAAATTTAAAAATTAATGTATATTATAGGACATTTAGGTAAAAAACTAACGTCATATATTTCATAGATATTTGGGCTCAGAATCAAATACTGAGTACTCTCCTTCAACAGGTTTTTGTTAATTGTCTAAATAAGACATCCTATATAATATACGATAAACAAAACTATTCTATGGTAATATTTATATCATATTTGAGATAAAACTATCCTATGCCCTATTCCAGTTCGTGGTCATGATTTATATATAAAAATTCAGATGATTTTACACCCTATTAGAATGAATGTACGCTTAATAACAATAGAAGAATACATATTAAAATTGTTTGCGTTATTATTAACCTTCGATTTAGAAAGGAAATTATAAATTTACATACACGCACCCGTAAAAATGGCGGACGGATTGCGTGAAAAAATAATGGTCGTTTTGGATCACTTTTTAAGGATTCCCCCCATTATTCGAGTAGTAAGTGACACTAACTATGCAAGCCAAGAGAGCAAGGTTTCGTTTCCCGACGGACAAGCATTGGTGTGATAAGCATGAATGTTTGCATTTCTGGGTTTGGGTGTTTATTAAATTTATTTCAGTATTTATATATGTTATTATATCGTTAACTAACTAACACCCATAACACAAACAAATAATCTACTTAATTTGGGATTAGGTCAATTCATGTAATTTGTATAGCAACATTTGTTTATTTATAACATCATGAAACTGAGATGTTAAAAATGTCACAAATATAATAAATTAGTAAAATTTAATTACTATACTATTTTAGCTAAATATAAATAAATAAATATTGCTGGACAAATTGATCTAAAATGGGTGTTGGTTATAGGTGTTAGTCAACGATACCAATACATAGAAATACATTTATACATATACTGTTTCATACATAATACACACCCAAACTCAGAAATACAAACATTTATGCTCATCACACAAATGTTTATTCCTGCCGGGAATCGGACCTAAACCCCTTCGATTCGTAGTTAAGCTCGCTAACCAGTCGACCAACTGGGCAGTCGAATATAGAAGAGGAGAAACTTTTCATTTTTAACATGCAGGCTGGATTGGGTTTTGGTACCACCGCTTTACATATTCCTGTTGCAATAACGTCAATACTGACAATTTTGTGTTACGTTTTTGGAGGGAAAGGTAACCTATAAACTTATGCATCATTACCATATTTCCTCACACGGATATCAACATTACCATCTCTCCTCACACGGATATCAACACCCATTAACAATTTTGGTCGTTATAAGCGATAGTAGCCTCTTTCAGAAGAGATACTTGTTTGCTATTTTATTATATAAAAATATATAATTATTTGCGCACATCTCGTATAGTCCTTGTGTAATTTTAAAACAAAAATGCTTTTACAAAAAGGATTGAAGCTTTCACTTCAGATGAATAATTTTTATGCAATAACGGAGTTGTTACTTTGCACTACAGTCGGTGGAAAGCTAGCGGACTGTAATTTTCTTTCTTATATTCTCAATCTCCCTGCGAACATGTCGTAGGTGAGCTATTGAAGAGATGCCACTTCACGTAATGAATCACCGAGACGTACAAAATGCGAAACAGTGGTTTATAAGAACCACAACCAGTGAAACAAGTATACAGCACCATTGAATGTATTTCTACCCCAGAAGACCACTATCCAGCCCTACTACCCTTCTCTGCGGTAGTGTCATTATAATGTAGAACTATGAGCGCACACTAGACTAGACTGTAATGCAAAATATTCACTAGATTGAAACTTAAACAAAACGAATCGATTTTCAGATAAAACTAAATGTATGGCCGAGCCTGTAAATATGGTATTTATACATCTTCAGAAATCAGAAATCAGAAATACTTTATTCAATATATAGTAAGACATAAACGCAGTATATGACTTATAGCAATACATAAGATTTACGCACTTTTCACGGACTTTACGAAAATTTGGTCCCTGCGTATTTATATAAACTTGAAAGAGCCAGCTCATATTCAATCGACTGCACGAATCTTTTTTTTTCATAATTGTTATTGCAGCTGTTGACCTTACGGGTCGTTACTGCGTCACCGGATTTTTGGGACGAGCAGAGTGCTCAGCGAAGGTGTGCACGGACCACTTATTTAAGACACTTTATATATTGTCTCCGTACAAGTTTGCGCATTTTTCATACATAAAATTGTACATACGTATTAAGGACAATGAAACACCGGTGTTGGTACTATAGATAGACTTACAAACTAGCTATCCTAATATAATATACATACTGCCTTAATTATTTACATAATACATTTGCGGCGTTCGCTTCTGTGCTGTGCAGTTACATAACAAATAACTGTGATATTTGACTCTGCAGGTACAACTGACGTCTCAGATCTCGACTCCACACTTGAGCACGCTATTTTTGCAACTGAACGTCGATGACATTGGGATCTGTTTGCCTCTCAACCAACCTCCGATGGTGAGTCATGTTCACAATAAAAATAAAATATAGTATTAACGTTCAACTAAAATATTTAGAGAAAAAAAGAGAAAAGATTCCGTGTGTGTATGAGATGTGCATGTGTATGTGTATGTGTTGTGACAGTCGGGGTGGTCCCGCGGCGCCAGCGAGCTGGAGTCGCGCGGCGCGGTGGTGGTGACGCTGGAGAGCACCAGCATCTCCGCCTGCAGCTCGGGCGCGCTCGTCAGCAAGGGCCGCTTCGTGGGCCTGTGCCTGCGCTTCGCCGACGACTTCGAGGCCTCGCTCGACGACTGGGCCCCCGAGCGCGCGCCGCTCAACGTGTGCCGCGTCTCCGAGGGGACCTACGAGGTGTGCAGCCGCACCGCCGCCGCGCGACACAACGGTAATGACACGTCACACGCACACACACACACACACACACACACACACACACACACACACACACACACACACACACACACACACACACACACACACACACAACGTGTGCCGCGTCTCCGAGGGGACCTACGAGGTGTGCAGCCGCACCGCCGCCGCGCGACACAACGGTAATGACACGTCACACGCACACACACACACACACACACACACACACACACACACACACACACACACACACACACACACACACGTGTGCCGCGTCTCCGAGGGGACCTACGAGGTGTGCAGCCGCACCGCCGCCGCGCGACACAACGGTAATGACACGTCACACGCACACACACACACACACACACACACACACACACACACACACACACACACACACACACACACACACGTGTGCCGCGTCTCCGAGGGGACCTACGAGGTGTGCAGCCGCACCGCCGCCGCGCGACACAACGGTAATGACACGTCACACGCACACAC